>JAYESA010000025.1:702500-732500 GCA_036927795.1 Iris macrosiphon | reverse complement strand
TACAACCAACAATTAAATATAAATACAATTATTTATGATAAATACACAATTAACCAAATTAAAATAAATAAAATACCCTGCTCTGGAAATGGGATAGTGACAAGCCTATCCTCCTTAGAAAAATTTGTCCTCGAAATTTAAAGTCGATCGCACTCCCTCTAGGTCAAACCCCCAACAATTACAGTCAAGAAATTCTACCTAAACAACATGCAAGATCATGGTCCTACTAGTTGTGTTATCACAGTCTCAATCAGGGTCACTATACTATCTACCACAGCACAAAGAAAGTTTAACAGGTACTAATGAAGAACACCATAAGGAATGGAAAGGATAGGAAGAAGAACAAAGAGACAAACCTGCTAACCCGACACCCATAGCATCGTCCTCCTCGACCGTCAACGCATAAGCCCTGCCCTGCTGGGGTATATTCCTCTGCTGGTATGGGGCATGATACTGTGCCACAGATGGCCAAGCTCCAACTCTCCGATCCTGTGCTCCACCAAATGTAGGTGCAATGGGACAATCTCGCATCTGGTGAGCAGCAGATCCACAAAACAAATACACCTTCAGCCTCCTCCTACAAATATTTTAAGTGTGTCCTGCCTTCCTGCAGTAGGCACAAGTGGGCACCCTCTGATCCCGACCCTGCTGCGCTGCCTTCTGCACATAGGGACGCTTAGCTGGTCCCGCACTACCACTCGCACTGCCTGAATCATCCCTGCCTCTCTTGGACTTGAGCTCCAAGTCATCCTCTGCCCTCTGAGCATCTCCTACTATCTGCTCGAAAGTTGCCTCGCTGTCGCTCCTGGTCAAAGACTTGACCGCCATGACCAAGCCCTTGCGAAATATCCTCGCCTTTGCTGCCTCACTCAAGACCTCCACAAATCTGTCCAGACGATAGAACTCCATTACGTACTCGTCCACTAGCATGCTCCCCTGGATGAGTGCCTCGAACGGGCTCTCCAAAGCACTGAGTGCCACATCTGGAAAAAACTTCTCCTTAAAAAGCCTCTTGAAAGCCTCCCAAGTAAGCCCTGGTGCCGCAATCCTTATATCAGTGGGATACCACGTCAAAGCGAGGTCGAACATCTGACTGCCCGCTGCCTCTATCTGCATGCTGTCTGGAATCTGTGCCAGCCTAAAGATTTTCTCAATCTGCTTTATCCAGTCATCCGCGTACAAGATCCTTTCTGTAGCCCGGAACTCCTTAGGCCGCATCCTCTGAAAGTCAATGATGCTGGCTGGCCTCGGATACTGAGTCTGATCTGCCTGTTGCTGAATCTGTGCCACTCTGTCCACTGCCGTCATGGCCACCTGGTGGGCATTCTCAATGCCCAGCCTCATCACATCCACTTGACAGTGCTGCACGTCTATCATCTCCCTGAAGAACGTAAATAACTGTACGACATCTACTGGTGTAGGAAGTGGTGGAGAAACCACCGGTACGACTAGGGTAATCCTCGGATCGACAAGTGGAGGAGGATCCCCGAGAGAAGCAGATGCTCCCTCAACCGCAGGAGTGGTGAGTGGAGCGGTAGCAGCTGCCTGAATACGAGCTGGACGAGAGGTAGCAGACCTCTCGGTGGCAACTGCTGGGGTGGTACGATGAGATCATGTCTTCGAAGGCATCCTGAACACAGATCAAAAGAAGTCAATATGGTGCAAGATACGATATCATCAAAAAAGGACAATAATATTTCAAAAGAAAATAATTTCAGAATAATTAGATTAGAATTATTCCTAGTCGTGATTTAGTACACTCTCATCCTAGATCCTATATCCTAGAGCAGGCTCACAGCAGTACAACTAAGTCGTTGTACCACCATGATATCACACTAATTGCGAATCGAGACCTGCATGGGGCCGCCACCAAACATCACTAAAAATGTCACTAAATATACTGAAAATAAAAAATTAATACTGAATTATTTCCAAACTATTCTTCCTGCAGTTTATGAATTCATAATTTGTACAAATAGACCCAGAGCTACCCTCCGTTGAATTTGCTGGGTTCGTCGACCCCCTTCGGTTGAACACTCAACACCGATAAATTAACATATTTAATATGAATAATATAATAAAATTTGAATAAAACAAAACATTGAGATTACAAACTGAATCAGGAGAAAATATCGTCGTAAAGAATACAACAAATATCCACACAACTGAGTCTGAAAGCCTCATCCTAAAGAATACAAGAAATAATGTCTGTATGCCTCAAAAATAAAAAATATTCATAAATGACTAAATATCATAGGTCTGAAACACAAACAATCAATAAACGGTCCTAACTAGGACTACTGCAGATCTGCAGAAGGATGACCACCGGTGCGCATGAGGGATAAGAACAGATTATACTGATCTCGTGAAATTGATACTGATATCAATAGAGAAGGCAGTGACGTGAGTGGAGTCTATCTCGATATTGGCGCACTAGGAGGACGTATCCGCTCCAACTCTGCTAGTCGCTAGTTGTATGAATCTATGGTAGATAACAGCCTCATACTGCTATGAACCATTGAATCCTGCATCATCATCAGCCTCTCATCCATGGACAACTGTGATGCATGCAGCTCCGTCACACTGCGCTCTGTCGACGCTCTAAGATCAGCTATCAAATCTCGGATCTCCATGATGCTGCACTCGAGCATATCAAATTGTGTGATGAGCATCGCATCGTCTGCCTGCGGCTGGGACAAGGGCTGTTCCTCCATCCTTCGCAGCAACTCATCACAGAGAGACGCAATCTGACGGTCAACGGCCTCCTGGACTCAGGCCGACGACTGCGAGGAATATTGGAAATACGCACTTGTTGGGGAGGTTATAGATGACTGCGTTGCAACAAGGGTGCCATAGGATCCCATACCGTAGTACGTACCCCTCTAGAGACCACCAGAGGCGGTCAGCCATAGCTTATCCACCGACGGAGCTGGAGAGGGCTGCGAGAAAGTACCGGCCTCTCCTGCTATAGGTGCACTAGCAGTCGCTCGCTCACACAACTTAAGATACTCGGCCTAGAAAAGTTTGAATACTCGATAATTGCCTAAGTTATATTAAAATTAACACAAAGTAAAGTAATACTTATATAGGTCTGCAAGACCCTCTCATAAATGAGATTTTTATCCTTTCGATGGGTAGCCAAGAAGACGGTCACCATGTTTGCATCCTCACCCCTCTGTACCTGCTAAAAATATATTATTTAGTACTAAAATAAAATATTTTTTCCTACTATCATTTTATCGTACTTGTATTAAAATAATATATCTGAAATAAAAAATATACCAAACGACAAAAATGTTTCGTCATCGAAATCGAGCCACCGCACCACTTTGCTGCTTTTTGCCTAACCGCCTTGGCCTTCTCAGACCTTTTCTTGTACCTAGGATCATCGAATCTAGCCCTCATAGCAGTCCACTGCTCAGGCGTGATCCAACCTTGGATCAATTTTCCAACACAATCATGAGCCTTCTGGTCATCCAGAGCATCACGAATAAGCTTGGCGATGACGGCAGGAAACATTCACTCGATCAACTCGGCCCGGTGCGTAGGATAGAAATACGTTTGCTACAATAAGTAATTTAGTAAGTTATATAATATGCATAAATTAGATGATTGATATAATATACTTTTACCTTGAAGTGCGTAAACTAGAATGCCGTTCTCTCCTCCGGAGCTTCAGAGTAGTTGATCCAAGGGCCACCATAGTTGTTCCTCAGAAAGAGGCCCATGCGTCTCTGTACCGACGAGGGACGATATCTATACAGAGATAATTATTTTTATCGAAAAAGTCAATATATGATGATTAAAAAAATATACGAGATATATGATGTTAAACCATCTAATTGACTTACTTTGTACCATCGGCCCAAATCTCTGTCCTCGTCTCCTCCGGAGGTGTGCATGGAGGGTCTAGCTGATGCTGGGACGACATCGGCTTAACCTCCTCCATATGCTAATCTGTCTCCATGGTTCCATCAGCAGGAGGAACGTTGGATGAGGGAGTACTATCAAGCCTGGAACTACTCATTCCAGGAGTGATGCCATATAACGTCGTCGCAGTCGAAGATATGACTAGTCGATATACTCGAGTACTAGGCGACGAGGATCCAGAACCAACAGTAGGCAGTACCGGAGGAGCACTCCATCTACCTCGGGACCTACCGAACCCTTCGCGTCGTCCTGTCATACCTGATAATAACATATGATGAATAAAAAAATACACAAATATATAATATATTTTACAGTTAAAATATTATGCATATCTCACAACATTCATAGAATTGTACAGTAAATAACTAGTGGTGTCATAAGTCTAAATGGATAGTACATTCTACAGTCAAAATATAATATATATCTTCATCAAAATATTATATTCAACAGTCAAAATATAGTATATTCTATAGGCAAAATATTTTATTTTTAATCATCTTCAGATAATTCATCTTGTTCGCCTTCCTTGTCCTCCTCTTTCTCTTCCTTTTCCACTTTCTCTTCCTCCTCATCTTCACTTTCATCTACTTCATCTTTGTCTTCCTCTTCGAATAACTCTACATCTTCTATATTATTACTCGTGTAATGAGTAACTTCCGTTGAGTCCACATCTACAATATTTGTTACAAGAGGTAGCTCGTCCTACTAATAAGCTATTTTGTCAATGTCAAAGGTATTTCTAGCTTTAGTCTTACATACTGCCCACCAATCCGACCTCGCTGTCCCCCGTCTAGGATAAGTTATAAAGTACACGAGCAGAGCCTGACTTGATAGCATAAATGGTTCGTAGCCGTGATATCTACGCTTGTAGTTTATATCCACAAGGCCATGCTTGTCAATTTTTCAACCTTGATCTTGAATCGGATCGAATTATTCATACTTGAATAGCATGATCTTAACAGGTTCTGTGCTATAATTATATGTTAACTCCACAATCTCTCGTAAGATGCCAAAGAAATTATTGCCTGGATCGACGACTTTGTAGTTAAAAGATTTGATACACAAACAACTATTTTTTATGGAATCAAGATCCAGAAAGCAGTCTCTGATCGGAGAATTTATTGACTTGAACCTAAACCCTTTCATACAGAACCTTGACCATATTTTGACGGCAGTAATTGGTCCCTTGGCTAGAGTTCTAATAGATTTAGTCTCGGATGTTATTAGACGATCGACCTAAATACCAAAGTAGCGATAGTAAGTTATTTATTGTGCAAGTGCAGAAAGAAAAAAGTAATTACCAAGCTCCTTACATATGCACTCAACCAAGAAGGAAAATGGTATCATATTTCTTGTTTTACTTCTTCGTCTGTTATGTAAGGTCTAACCGACCTTAACTCATCATTATATGTGCTGAAAAATAATGAAGCAACCGCTAATTAGTAGCATAATAGTAGCTTATACTATTATATTGAGATAATATAAACGTGGACGTATTAATTACTTATCCCTCTAGCTTCTCCACTTCATCCTCGTCGTAATTGAGTAATATATACAACTGAGCAGCCCTTAGCTCATCGTCATTCAAATATCTCTTCTTTATTTTCCTCGAAGGCTTTCTGGACGCATTGAATACTTTGAGTATTGCATCATTAGATTCCTGATATCCGTCATCAATTTTTGGAGCTCTCATTCTAATAGTAGCAACATAAGGTTTAAAATACGTCAAGCAAAAGTTTATAATCTTCTCGAGAACATAAGCCTCACAAATAGAGCCCTCAACCCGTGTCTTATTTTTTACCTTTCTCTTTAGGTGATTCAGATGCCGCTCGAAGGGGTACATCCATCGATAACCGACAGGACCACCAATACGTGCCTCATAGGAAAGATAAATTGGCAAATCCTCCATAGAGTTGAAGAATCTAGGAGAAAACACCTTCTGGAGCTTAGTGTTACCGCAATGTCCTTCTCTTGCTTTTTTAGACGATCGACGAGCAACTTAATAGAACAAAGATCTCTGAAGAATATGTTGAGCTCTGTCAATGGATCCCAAACGACCTACGGTAAGAATTTTTAAAATGCAATAGGAATTAACCTCTCAATGATTACGTGACAATCGTGGCTCTTCATACCCGCCAGTTTGTTCTCCTTGAGGTCGTCGCATCTTCTTAAGTTCGACACGTACCCGTCTTAAAATTTTTGACCCTGAATCCACCTATAAAGTCTCCTTTTATCCTCATTCTCTAGTGAGAAAACTAACTTAGGCTGCTTTAACTTTCTATTCTCCTCCTCTATCAAATACAATACAGGACGTCTATATATTTCTTCTAAGTCCAACCTGGCCTTCAGATTATCTTTCGTCTTCCCCTTTACCTCCATTACAGTATTAATTATGTTATCAAATACATTCTTCTCGATATGCATGACATCAAGGTTATGTCTGATCAGATTGGTGCTCCAATTTGGCAGATCCACTAATATACTCCTCTTCTTCCAGTTATGGGTGCGACCAAATTTGTCACACTTGTACCCCTTAGCAGGATCTTCGATAGCACTTGGTAAATCTTTTACCTCTTCCCATATCATGTATGCGGGCCACCTAGGCGGTGGATTGGCCTTCTCCATAATGCCCACACGAAAAGCATTCATGTTCCTCCGGTATGGATGATCCTTCGGCAAAAATTATCGATGACAATTGAAGAAGCACGATTTGAGTCCATATTTTAAACGGAAAGCCTTAGTACGGTCCATACAATATGGACATAAGAGACGACCATGAGTACTCTATCCCGATAATATTCTATATGCCGGATAGTTGTTGATGGTCCACATAAGTGCTGCCCTCATCTGAAAATTCTATTTTTTGAAAATATCGTACGTGTTGGCACATACTTTCCACAGCTGATTCAACTCATCTATCAAAGGCTATAAATATACATCTATGTTCCTTTTTGGATTGTTCGGACCCGGGATAATAACGGTTAGAAATATATACGAAGTTTTCATGCACATCCAAGGTGGTAGGTTGTACGGAGTGACGATCACAGGCCAACACGAATACTGGGAGCCCGAAAGTCCGAATGGGTTATAACCGTCAGAGGAGGGCCCAATATGATATTACGCGGATCCAAAGCAAAATCTGGATACTCTCGATCGAAGTGCTTCCATGCTTCTCCATCGGATGGATGATCCAATAATCCTTCGATCTATTTTCGCCTGTGCCAAATCTTATTTTCTGCAGTCTTATTCACCATAAACAACCTCTGCATCCACGACGTCAAAGACAAGTAGTGCATTAAATCGGTAGGCTTCTTTGCACCGACAGACTTTTCTCTTCCAGTGGCCTTATAGCGATCAGTACCACAGAATATATACGCATCTTCATCCTTGTCATCTTTGTAGTACAACATGCGCTCATTGCGACATGCATCAATTTTCTCATATCCCATCCAGAGTGATCTCACCATCCTCTTAGATCGGTAGAAGTCTTTAGGCAACTTTGCATCCTCTGGTAAGATCTCTATAATCAAATCCATCAGTCGATTATAGCATTCTTGCGATATATTAAAATCGAACTTGATGCTCAATAATCTTGTAACAACCTCCAACGGTAACTGATCTTCATAACCAGGATATAATAGAGTTATTGCATTCTCCAGCAACTCTATGAACTTTGCAGCATCAGTATTCGGTGCCTCCTCAGCTACATCCTGATTATTCGAATCGAAACTAGGCCCTACCGCATCAAAAACCATATTTACCAACCCATCATCGTAAGCAGCGTGGTCGCGAACATCCATATATGGCTCCACATAAGGCTCTGACTCCGATGCTAAAGACACAAGTTCTCTGTGCGCGGTCCACAGATAGTAATTCAGCATAAAACCCTTCGAGTACAAATGATATATGACTTCCACTTTTCGATAATATTTCAAGTTGTGGTATCTTACACACGGACACTTAATTTTGGTACCGTCCATGTACTGAGGGAATGCCTTAGCGAACTGCAGGAACTGTTATACACCCTCAAT
Organism: Iris macrosiphon; assembly: GCA_036927795.1. Classification (NCBI taxonomy): domain Eukaryota; kingdom Viridiplantae; phylum Streptophyta; class Magnoliopsida; order Asparagales; family Iridaceae; genus Iris; species Iris macrosiphon. The sequence goes on along the minus strand of JAYESA010000025.1, from coordinate 724,539 downwards.
GAATTTATCCCGTACACCATACATGTCATCAGGATAACGATTGTACATCCATAAACGATGACGCAGATAATAATTCATATCCATTTCTAGATACTTCTATAGCAAAAATGAATATACAATTACCTTCAAGTATATACTCATCGTTAAATATAGTACATGCACTGATACTCCTAGTTCTAGCATATATACTCATCGTTAAATACAGTACATGCACTGATACTCACTGCTACCTTCAAGTATGGTTATTTGAGTGATTGAGTAAGCTCGGGTCACTAGGGAGAGCAGTTCACAGTTTTCAGTGTGCATTATTTGGCAGTAATCAACTGAAGGGAGAGCTATATGCAGCTCTGTGCTAGCATAGCAAGGGAGAGAACAACTGAGCAGTATGCAGCTCTGTGCTACCACAGTACAAGGGAAAGCATACAGCAGTTTATAGCAGTAGCAGCTAGCTGTACTGCACAGTGCAGCAGTGAGGAATTAGTATGCAGCAATACTGTGCAGTGCATAGCAGAAAGGATGCACAACAGCAAGTAAACTCAGCAAGTAGCAAGACCATTGACTGCATTTGTTCCCATTACACGTATACAAGACCATTGACTATTTTCAAATCTTTTCCCCTCCCTCCTTGTACACGTCTCTTCTGCATGTGTGTGTGTTCTTGTTCTGGTTTTTGAATTTTTTTTTTTGAGGTTAGGTTTAGGTAATTTCTTGAATTATATAGTTTATTGTTATTTTATTATTATTATTGGTGAGATACTACTAGCTAGCAAGCTACTCTCTCTTCTTCTACACTCAACTTGACTAGGGTTACTTAGCTTGTTGCAGGAGAGATCATGAGCGAGGAGAACTTATGTCAGCTGTTTACAAGGAAGGCATGAAGCTGGCTGATCATGACAAAAAGGATGGTACTCACAGTCGCATAGAGCTCAAAATATATGGGCAGGTTCTACTCTTTCGACTTGGTTAAAATCTCTCATAATAAAGTAGAATTTATTCATTTTGGGTAACCTATTATAAATAGCTCTATGACATATGGGCCTAAAAGCCATATAGATGGGAGCCCGGTATATGTGTCTATGTCGTATCCCATGTCATATCTATGTCTATTTCTTGTTTGTGTCCGTATGTCGTGGCATGTTATGTCTTGTCTATGTTTGTGTGTGTCCGTGTATCTGTGTGTCCGTGTATCCGTGTCAGTAATAGGATTAGTGTTTGCATGTGTTAGTGTGTCCGCGTACGTGTCTATGTGTCCGAGTTAGGGTTAGGGTTAGGGTTAGGGTTAGTGTGTGTCATGTCGTATCGTGTCGTGTTGTGTTGTGTCATGTTAGAGAGAGAGAGAGAGATAGAAAAAAAAGGAGACAGAGAGAGGAGCTCTCTGAGTGAGGAGGAAGGGAGCTGGAGAGAGGAGAACACTGAAGGGAGAAGGAGCCACCAGAGGGGAGAGAACGCCGGAGGGAGGAGGGGAGCCAGAGGAAGGAAGAGCCACCGGAGGAGGGAGGACGCCGGAGGAAGAAAGGGAACCGGAGGAAGAAGGAGCTGACGGAGGGAGGAGGAGCCACCAGAGGAGGGAGGACGCCGGAGGGAGGAGGGGAACCGGAGGAAGAAGGAGCTGACGGAGGGAGGAGGAGCCACCGGAGGGGGGAGAACACGGCCGAAGGGGGGTCGCCGAGGTGGGGCACCGGGATGGGGAATTTTTTTTGAGATTTTGAAGGAAATGGAGGAAAGAGAAATTCGTCAAACCCTATATGAAATAAATTAGCGTTGTCGGTCTATACGTTGCTAAACGTCACGGATATAATAATATACTACGACTTAAATACATAAACATCACTAAACATCGCTAAAATTAAAAAGTTAGCGACGTTTAGCGACTACCTAGGGACATATTATATATTTATAATAATTATAGTCACTAAACATTGCTCCACGTCTCTATCACCGATGTATTGCGATATTTTATATGGACGTCGCTAAATACCTATAATTAAGCGACGTATAATTTGGATGTCGCTAAGAACGTCCCTAATCCCGCAATTTTTAGTAGTGAAGCTCAATCCGTACTGCAATCCCAAGTGGTACAAAGGCCTCGACCTGTGTAATCTCACAAATAATCATAATTGGATGATATCACAAATTTGGCACTACTTTAGCAGAGTTTATAATAAAAATGGTACCGAGAGAATAATCTCGCATGAAATTCTTGTTGAATGCTTACATTGTAAGAACCAACTCAAATTTATTTATCCATTGGTTTCTTGGTTTTATTTTTAGTGGTCAAGATTTATGTAGATCGAGTTGTGTATTGCTGACGAGGCAGATCTAACGATTATGATTAAATCACCTCTTCTATATATAGAATTCAATTTTTATTCTTTTTCTCTTTTTTTCTCTTTCTTCTCTCTCCGACCTTTCTCTCTTGTGCTTGGAGCTTAGTCTTGAGACTTGGAGTATGATTTCTGAACCCCTTCTTGTTGGTGGATTAGAATATTTAGGCAAGGAGCTCGCTTTAGGCAAGTACACCTTGCTGATTTCGTGAACTTCCTTTACTTATCTGTCATTTTTATTTTCTGGAGCTTTGGTAGTTTCTTATTAGCTAAACTCATTTTAATAAAGTTGTTCATTTCATGGTTTCTAGTATTGTGATGGTTTTAATTTATAGTAGAATCTTGTTTCATCCCTTTTAGGTAACTCGATATCTGAACTGGTACCAGAGTTGTGACCGTAAGAAATAGTCCATATTATGATATGAGACTTACCACTAGATTTGACTCTTAGTTACATTTGGTCATGGTAATTATTGGGATTTGATTTGGATTCCGAAAATTAGACTTGACTTGACTTTGACCTTATTTTCTCTTGAAAACCAGAATATCGATGGTATCCTACAATATACCAAAGGTATACCGATTTTGGCCGACTTGGAAACCATAAAACTTGCTGTGACATTTATCAGCATATCGACGGAATACTATAGTTTACCGGTTTATCGATCCTGGGAGACCTTGTTAACCGACTTCATGGATATTTGTATTGGACAACATAGACGGTATACTACAGTATACCGACGATATAGCGGTTTATGTGATCTAGTTTTCAAGAACCTATTTTTTCTATCTCTGGATCGGTATACCGACGATGTACTGGAGTGTACTGACGGTATACCGATAGTGCACTTTCTTTTATATTTCTTGATTTTTCTTGAAGTAATTTCTGATTTTCTTATTATTTTGCTTGGACACGTGATGACTTAACCTGACTTGTCTTTACCTGGCTACACATAGTTGACTTGACCTGACTTTGTTTTACTTGGTTTTATATTGATTTGCCCGGCTACACTAGTATGACTCGACTTGACTTGACACTACTTTACATGGCTTCATCTGACATGACTTGACAACTTCACATGGCTTGACCCGACTTCACATGGATTATAACCTCCCCTAATTTTTTAGAATTTTTACTTTTAATAATAGTAGGAATAATAGCATCTATATCGATGACATACCAATATTTAGTAATAATAATAAATAAAATAATATTTTTAGAAATAATTACAATAATAAAAATAATAATGAAAGTAATCATAATGATGCATTTTGTAATATTAATCATAATAATAATGATAATAAGGAAAATAACAATATATATATATATATATATATATATATATATATATATATATATATATATATATAAGAGATAAGATAAGATAAGTAAAGAAAACAATAAAACAACTAACAAACTATCCACCTTAGCATATAACAACCGAATAGGCAACAACAGCAGAAGCAAAACCGTTTCCAACCTGGCCTTCACCCCGCGGATGAAACCCGACTGCATAACCCCTCTCTCCATATATATATATATATATATATAATCACACCTTAACCCAAACCCAACCCTAATTTCACTTTTCCCTACGACCATACCTCACCACTGTACCGCCGACGTAGAGCCAGCCGCCGTCGCTGCCACTGACCCGTACGTGCGCGCACTAGAACAGCGAACCCAGGTAATCTTTTTTCCCACTAAATTTCTTCTTATATATGTGACCAAATTTAGGTCCAGTTGTTTAGATTCAATCACAAAATGAACACCTTCTGATGCCTTCAAGTAGTTTTATTCGAACTACCTTAGTTCTGTTTAAAAAATTTCTGAAACTTGTCGAAAAAACATGTTTTTATTATAATTTAGGACACTCAAAAAATTGAGTCAGAAGCCCATATTGGAAGGCAATTTTCTCCCAAACTAATTAACCAAAACCTGATTTTCTTTTTCCTAGTTAAAGACAACATATACCATAATAATTCTGTTCTTTTAGTTTTTATTTAGTTGCTTTAATCGCTGAATTAAACCTGCTCAAACTCAACCAAAAATAATATTTTCCAAACTTGAAAACTTATGATATGGAGTGCGTCCCAAAAAATTGTACCACAACGTCACATACCAATTATTCCGAAAGGAGCATATGGTATATCCTGACATGCGATGTTTTGCGAAAGTTGATTCGGACGTGTGTGCGTGTCGAAATCAACCCGTATCCTTAAAAAGTTTCCAAATCATGACTTTTATAAATAACCACCCTACTTTGTGTATGCTCATCAAAATATGATAAAACTTACACCATTAGATTTATGGTATCACGCTGGTCCTGTGATCCAAGTTTTATATAATTTCAAGACAGTTGACCGAGCCGCCTATTTGTCGGCCCTATAGTTTGACTTGAAGGGTAAATTTGTGATCGGCTCACCGAAAATCAAAATTGGATATATCATTGAGTTTGTATCGTCCTTTAGAATTTTTTGACCTATAATTTGCCCAATTTAGAGATCTTTAACCCTGGTACGCATTTTGGTGCAAAATGGCTCACAGGTGGACCCCGGTTTGACCCAAAATTACTGTTTTGCCCCTGTGTCAAAATTAGACGGAAGGGGAGAACTTTCTGACTATCTCACTATTTTCGAAGATGTTGGTGATGTTTATTTTAGCATCCAAAAATGTTCATTCAGAGCCCCAACTTTTTGGTTCCTTAGAATCATCGTCTGGACGTCTACATTACATAGCTTGCTTGCCAGACAAGTATTACCATAGTACTGTTTAGTTACATTCCTTTACTGCATATTTATTTTTTGTTGTTCATTTCTATTTATTTTGCTATATAAAAATGTGCGTCCAAGAAAGACTTGGGTGCAATGACAGTGACGTCATCTTTTATTTTTATTTATATTATACATGTTGACCTAGTTTTACAAGACCTCCCCATGAGTTGAGGCATTATTATGTTTCATTTGGCCGTGACACTTTTTGTTACATAAGTTTTGAGTCTCATATAGGGCATGGACTTGCGTATTCGGTTGGCCACCAATACGTATGGGACGTGCGGCGAATAGGATATAAATACTAATTGAGATGCATATTAGAAGACTTAGCAGTTATTAGTAGTCCAAGAACATAGACTATCTTGGTGTGGTACCCAATTCTTGTCCTTGTTTGGTTATAGGTTGGTCTATTGTGCTACGATAGGCTATGAACCAAAGTTATGACGCTAATACTTGCACTCCATCTCGGTGTATTAGCTAAAACGTGTTGTGAATACAACATGCATAAAGCATTAGGTGGGTAGAACAATGAGTAAGCATATGTGACCCCTTTACACTTTCCCTTATTTTGCCGTGAGCTCCACTAGAGACGCGAGTCGTGATGACCCCTTATATATACTGTTGGCCTATGACGATCGAAAGACGTTATGCCCGAGGTCCCTGGATCTCCGAGAGATCTATACCCATCCCATTATTTTAGCTAGATTGTCCTTATGCAGGAAAGTTGTTCTTAAATTGTATATCACATAGACTGGTTAGGTGACCATGTTGGATGATTACTTTTAGTAGATTATTGTCTTGCTTTAATGTATCTTGTTATGTCCCTTTGAGGACCTGGTCCCTTTTGTCACGACCCTCACCCGGTGAAGGGGCACGAGTACGTGGGTACGTCCAGCCTACTCTATAGCATCCTCGGTAGAACGCTGTCTAGGTCGACTATGCTATCTAATCATCGCACAATAATATATAATCTGCCAATAATATCTCAACTCTAAGAAGGAGGGCACTAAACTTAATATAACACAATACTCAATCACAAATCTATAGCAAGATAAGATATCAAAGAAGTCTAACATAACTATGTAGTCTAAAAAAATAACAACAACAAATAGAAATAATATCCAAGTCTCAAATATACGCCAAAATAAATCCGGTAGAAAAAGAACTAACTATGATAACTAGTGATTCCGGCTAGATCTTTTGGCAGTCACTCCAAAAATAGTGGATCAACGTCTGCACAATCTATAGGTCGAGGTCCGTAGTACGTCAGACACCAATCTTCCGGATCCTCTAAAAAATATTATCCAGTCAGAAATAGAGCAAAGTATAACCCAATAGCAGTTTTAATTAGTTAACAAAAACTATAAAACAGTAAAATAGAGGATGCTATCTACGATGAGAATATAAAGATGATCTAAGAACAAAGAAGGAAGAGTCAAAACTAGCAACAAAAATATAAATGTGTACAAGAATTAAGGAGATGATCTATAATGTCAAAAACAGAACAGGGCAATCTATGAACTAAAAATGGAATCTACAATATATTATGTGTTTGAGATACTAACTAAATATGTGATTAGCTTGGGAGATCAATGATTACACTAAGGGGCTAACTCAACCATACGTGAATTGTATGATTATTCAGTAGCCAATGATTACACTACTAGCCGATAGTTCTTGATCACATATTTAATTGGTATTACCACCGCCTCGACTGATATGATGGATCGAACACGTTACTAGACATTGGCTCCAATGTTTAACCTATAATATTTGATGTTATCCAATACCAACAAGGAGCAGTATTCGATACCATCAAAATAATCAAGGTAATATCTCATAACTGATAATCCAATAATAATACCAATCCATGTACCATCGTATTAAGAATCATAAGAATATTTCTATATACTTGAATTATAGTAGTAATCAAATAATAGAAACTATAAGAAAATATACTCGCCTGTAGTCCAGAGCAAATGATGCAAAGCGGTGTCCGAACTGGTGTCACACAGACCTATATATGGAATATTGCATTAATACAAGATTTTGGAATAAAAATAATTTAAACTAGTCAACTTCTAAGTCAAAAAGTTATTTCTAAGTCAAAATAGTCAAACTAGGTCAACTCTAGGTAAATCTAGCTAAACTTGGTCAAACTAGCTATTTCTAGGTTTTATGAGTCTAACTTTAGGATATTAGGTCCATACACTAGGTGACCAGGCAACACTAGCTAATATAGATATTAGGATACAAACAAAATACCGTATCACAGGATACGCAGGTTTTCAAATATGAAAATTCTAATTTATATATATACAAGATAACACATATAGTAATCTTAGCTAACTAATGCAAATTGGATACCCTGGCTTTGAACAAATGCGTATCTCACCCTCCTACATACCCATCTTGATACTCAAACTCAATACCTTGAGTATCCACCAATGCCTTGACATTAGCTTGGTATCATAAGGTAAACTTATAGTACCAACCTTAACTAATACCAATCTACCAACTAAAGTATATATACCAACTAACTAACTAATAAATAATAACATATACTAACTAACATGTTAAACTAAATAACTAACAATAGTAACCTGTATATTACCTAGCAATGAACTAACATACCTAAATAATAACTTAACTAATTAGAATAATAACGAATTAACATCTATATATTAGTTTATACTAACATCTTTATCAACTAATCTAACAAATGAATAGCTAACACTTACTAACATACTAAATAAACAACTAACAACTTAACAATATCTAAATTAATCGATATAATATCTATCTAACAGTAACATATCAATACTTATATACATATATACATACCTACATATAGCTACTTAGTTTAACAAGTGTATATATATATATATATATATATATATATATATATATATATATATATATTAGACTAACAATATAAATGTATATAAAACTACTTAACAATGTACTAACTACTATAATATGATGAACTACTAACTAGACTTAACAATAAGTAACTAAACCACTAATAAAACTAACTAAATCATACCTTAGCTAGCTGTCCTTGACTTGCTATTGCTGCTTGCCTGAGTGTGCTCTACAGGTCTGAGGTTGATGACTGCTCTGCTACAGCTGAAGCAATGCTCCTCATTGTTGTGCTGCTGTTGCACTGGTTGCTTCTAGCTGCTCTCTATACTGCCTCTCCTTGCTATTGTTGAATGCCTTGTTGCAGGCTATTTGCTGAATGAAGTTTGCTGCTGCACCTTGTTGAATGTAGTAATGTGCATGCTGCAGCACTGGCTGCTACTTGCTGTGCTCCCTGTGCTTGCTGCAGTCGAGGTTGATGCAGTTGCATTCTGCAGGCTCTGCATGTTGCTACCGTGTTTGCTTCTGCATTTGCTAGATTGATGCATTACACAGGTGCAGGATGCCTCTCCCTCTTGCTGTAAAATACTACTACTACATACTAAGATTTCTTCCGGCTCTTAATGCAGTAGCTGCTGCTGCAAGCTGCTAGATTGGTGTTTGCCTCTTGCTGTTAGATGCACATTGCTGAAACCGCTACTTCCTGTTGGTGAAGTTTACTGAATTATTGTGAATCTACCCGTCCCCCACTCACTGCTCACTCACTCACTACGCACACACACACACACACACACACACACACACACACAAAACTATACACAACTATACACACACACACAAGAATATATAAATACATAACTATACATATACACATACATATATACCACACTCTCTCTCTCTCTCTCTCTCTCTATATATATATATATATATATATATATATATATATATATATATATATATATATACACACACACCAAGTACATGACTATATACACATTCATTTATACATATCCATCTATAAACATACATAAATACATAACACTAACATATATAAGTAAACATATATCTATATCTTTATATACACTTACATATGTACATATATAAAAATACTTACATATATATATATATATATATATATATACTCTAATTGCTATACACAATGCCAATTGAATCTAAAAATGTAATGAAACAAACACGTGGAGTGCATCGCATCCGTATCGCACTAGATCTATGATACTCTTACAATACGAGTCCACCACACAACAAAATATACCCGAAGGATACGACCAAGTCTAAAATAGCAATTATGAACAATACGAAGAGTTAAGTATACATCTACGTGTCCGTGTCAAACTTTGACATGCACAATCCCCATGTCGGAAGAAAATCCCCAAATTAATCTGTATCTCCAAATTATCGGGATACGGCCTATATGTATCCAATTTTGGATACGACACCAGCCACACACAATTAAACACATGTCAATTTGGTCTAATTGACCAATTGACAAACACACAATGTATCAATCTCATAATTTTTCCAAAATTGACACAAAATATCACATAACTTTCTCCATAGGCCTCCTATGAACCTAATTCTAATTCCTATGGTTAGTCTTAGCATATGTGGTAATATCTAATGATTAAATAATAGATTTAGAATCTAATTAGAGAGGAAAAATTGAATTGTACCTATTGGGAGATAGATTCCAAATAAAATCCTAAAATTGAGTAAAAAAAGCATCCAACTTGTAGATCCCTGCTCCTCCTTATAGATCCTTGCTTTTTCTTTATAGATCCTTGCTTCAATAGTCTCCAATGATAATTTGAGAAAGAATTAGAAAAAATTTGGGTAGAATTTGATGTGGGAATGAAAAATTTTGGTTGAGGAGAATTCTAGATCTAGATTGAAAATAGAAAAATGAAGAGAGAGAGAGTTTTTACCCTCTTATATAGGCTGACCCCTTCCCCCTTCCTTAAACTACTATATAAAGTCTAAAATATCCCTTGGGCCATTAATTAAGGAAGGAATGTTCTAGTCTAATGGGTTTAACTTAATTAATCAACCTCCTAATGAATGGGCTTCTAATTGGGCTCAATTCTAACTAGAATTAAATGTTGGTACATGGATCTAATCTAAACTAGTTAGGTCCAATAACATAAGTCCAAAAATAAAAATCTAACATGCTAACAATAAATAAATAATATAATAAATAAATATCAATATTTACTATATTTAATTAATTATGAAATAACCAAAATACCCTTTCTTAGAAAATATGGTAGTGACAAGTCTACCCTCTTAAAAATAATCTCGTCCTCAAAATTTACAAGTGATCATACTCCTTCTAGGTCAAACCCCCAGCAATCATAGTCCAAGAAGGTCTTATCTAAAATTACACAAAGAATATTTTTATACGAAGAACAACATGCATGGTCATGGTCTCCGCCTATCTTATTACTGTTGTCTCTGTCAGGGTATTCTACTAGCTATACTAACTATATAACACAAGCATCCAAAAGGTACTAAAGAAGCAATCAAGCAAAATAGATGGAAGAAACAGAAAGAAAGAACATAACTCGCTTCGATCTCCTCGACCGTCATCACAAATGCTCCGTCCTGCCGAGGTAGCTCCCTCTGCGGGTGAAAAGAAATCTGCAGTGCTACAGATGGCCTAACTCCACCTCTCTGCCCTCGATCTGCACTCTGGCCTAGACAATGAAGGGACCAGAGATAATCCTTCACCATATGCTCCGTTGATCCATAATGTAAGCACGCTCCAAGTCTCTTCTGGCACATCTCCCAAGTGTGCCCAGTATTCTTACAATAGGTCATTGAGAGCCTATTGTACCTATCTCTGAGGCTGCTATGGCATTTACTGTACCAGAGCTTGTACTAAGGCAATAATTGGCTCCTTCATCTGATATTACTGTTGATATGCTCAAACTATACTGTAAACTGTTGTTGCTGGATCTGCGACCTCTTTGTCGGTCCCGTACTGCTACTGGTACCCCCCAAACATATCACGGTCCCTCTTCGGCTTCAAGTTCCACTCCCGCTCGACTTTGCGTGCCTCCAAAAGTACCTCAAAATATGTCTCATAGAAAGACGGAATAAGGATCTTCACTTCCCAAATCAGACCCTCGCAGAAATGATAGCCCAAACTTCTCGCTCCCTCACCAAGTACTCCGTGTATTGGCTCAGCCTCCCAAACTTTGTGGCATACTCCTCTATGGACATGCTTCCCTATGTAAGGCTCTCAAACTGCCTTTCTAGGTCCAATCTGTCCGTCCGAGCAAAGAACTTCTTTTGAAGATATTCTTGAACACCTCCCAAGACTGTCCCGTATCAGTAAGAGGTGGCTTATTCCTGAACCAAGTGCGGGCAACGTCGAACAGTTGAAGTCCTACCACCTCAACCTTCAGATCCTCAGCAAGACGGGACACCCTCATGAGACGTTCGATATCCTCGAGCCAATCGTCAGCATAGACTATACCCTCTGTCCCCTTGAAAATTCAAGGCTCTAGCTTCTTAAAATTTTAAATGTTGCCTGGATCGAGATGAACATCCTGTGGCTGTGGAGGAGCCCCTCTTTGCACTATTATAATAGCTACCTGATAGGCATTTTTTATACTCTACTGCATCATATCTGACTGCCTGTGCTGGGCCTCTATCTGTGCCCTCTATACCTCCATCTTCTCTCTAAATAGTGCAACCATCGGTGCAACATCTCCTAAAAATGGAGGTGGTAGAATTCTTTTTGAAGGAATTAGGGTAGTCTTCGGAATAGGTGGAGGAGAACCCCCAAAGGCAGCAGAGATTCCTACCTGAACTGATATTATAGGAGGTACAACCCCTGCTGTCTGAGTGGAAGGTTGAGTTGGAAGACCTTGCAGAAACTTCTCCCGATCGATGGGATCTAGTTTTTAACGGTATTCTGAAGATAGATCAAAACAAATGAGATCAATTTGACACAAGCTAGGATATTATCAAGGAGGGACAACAATATTCAAATTATTCAGAAGGAATCAAAAGTAGTAATTTTAAATCTGATTAGAATTCCTAGTTGTGATTGAGAATCCCTCTCTCATCCTAGTGTCTTATGTCCTGTATCCTATCGCAGGCTCGCTGTAGTACAACTAAGTTATCCTACTACCACGACATCGTATAACTTGCGAAGCCAGACCTGCATGAGCTACCACAAAATTGTGTCACGACTCACACCCGGTGAAAGGGCACGAGTACGTGGGTATGTCCAGTCTACGCCGCAATATCGGTGGTAGAACGCTGTCTAGGTCGACTATACTATCTAATCATCTCACAATAATATATAATCTGCAAATAATATCTCAACTCTAAGAAGGAGGGCACTAAACTTAATGCAACACAATACTCAATCACAAATCTATAGCACGATAAGTTATCAAAGAAGTCTAAGATAACTATGCAGCCTAAAAAAATAATAACAACAAATAGAAATAATATCCAAGTCTTAAATATACGCCAAAAATAAATCTGGTACCAAAAAGTTAAAAAGAACTAACTATGATAACTAGTAACTTCGGCTAGATTTCCCGGTAGTCACTCCAGAACTAGTGGGTCGACGTCTGCACCATGTATAGGTCATAGTCTGTAGCACGTTAGATACCAATCTCCCGGATCCTCTAAAAAATATTATCCAGTAAGGAATGGAGCGAAGTACAACCCAATAACAGTTCTATTTAATTAAAAAAATATAAAACTGTAAAATAATGGATGCTATCTACAATGAGAATATAACTGATGATCTAAGAACAAAGAAGGAACAGTCAAAACTAGCAACAAAAATATAATCAACGTGTAGAAGAATAAATGAGATGATCTATAATGTCAAAAATAGAACAGGGTAATCTATGAACTGAAAATAGAATATATAATATACTATGTGTTTGAGATACTAACTAAATATGTGATCGGCTTGGGAGATTAAATGATTACATGAAGGATCTAACTCAACCATACATGAATTATATGATTAGTTAGTAGCCAATGATTACACTACTAGCCGATAGTTCTTGGTCACATATATAATTGATAGTTTTTCTGTCCTGACTGATACGATAGATCAAATTATGATACGTTACTAGCCAATGTATCCAAAACATATAATATTCAATGTTATCCAATACCAACAAGGGGCAGTATTCGATACCATCTCAATAATCAAGGTAACATCTCATGACAGACGATCCAATAACAATACCAATCCGTGTACCATCGTGTCAAGAATCATAAGTAATATTTTTATATTCTTGAATTATAGTAGTAATCAAATAAAGAAAACTATTAGAGAATGTACTCGCCTATGGTCTAGAGCAAATAATACAAAACAGTGTCCGAACTGGTATCACACAGACCTATATATAAAATATTGCATTAATACAAGGTTTTGGAATAAAAATAAGTTAAACTAGTCAACTTCTAGGTCAAAAAATTATTTCTAAGTCAAAACAGTCAAACTAGGTCAACTCTAGGTAAATCTAGCTAAACTTGGTCAAACTAGCTATTTCTAGATTGTATGAGTCTAACTTTAGGATATTAGGTCCATATACTAGGTAACTAGTGTCACGACCCGCACCCAAAAATTGGGCATGAGTCATGGGTACGTCCAGCCTACGCCGCAGCATCGGCGGTAGAACGCTGTCTAGATCTACTATCTAGCTAACAATCTCACACAATAATATATATACCTGTGAAGATCTCAACTCCAAACGGAGGCGCAATATGATAAAGATAATCACAAGTACTCAATCATGAATCTAAGCACGATAAAATAACAAAGAAGTCTAAAAACTAAAAAGTCTAAACAAATGATACTAAAACAACCACAACATCAATAATAATAATAATACAATAATATCCATAATCATATATAATACAAGGTCTCAATCCAAAACCGGGGACAAATTCGGTACCAAAAGCTAATAAATACACTGAGGTCCTAGTGATCCTGGCTACCTACCCAAAAATTACTCCTAAACTAGGGGGTCCATGTCTGCACCATCGACATGCCGAGGTCCATAAAATATCAGACACCAATCCTCCGGATCCTCTGAAAATATATCCAGTCAAGATTGGAGCAAGTACACCTCTAACATCAGTTCCAATTAAATGATAAAAACTATAAAGCAGTTGTAGCAAGTAGCAAGGTAAAGGAAATAAAGTATGAAATAAGGAAATATACATATATCACTGGTGCATAAAGGTAAAGATTCATGAATATCAAAAGCAAGATAGTAATAACTGTAGGATACAAGAAATCTAAATTAAGAGTAAGTATGTGCACAAGAACGTGTAGTGAGTCCAGCAGAATACATGTAATGAGTCAAGTCCAAAAATATATAAGTGAGACAAATCAAGAATGCAAGTGAGTCCAGACTAGAAAGAATGAACTCGTATCTTTAAAATACCTGTTTCGATATGTAAACGGCCAGGGATAAGTACGGCTCATCGTACACTGGGTGTGCGACTTCTATCATTCCAGATTAGATACGAGGGGGTGATTCCAGCAATTTCAGTAATTCTAGTTGGGAATGTTTACATGTCTACTCGAGTATTTCTCCACCCCGACTAGTACAAGTGAATCTAATAGCCGACACGTAAATCAAGTATGAGTCTAGCCAGAAACATGAGTGATGCCTGTAGTGAGTGGCGATGTGATGCCAGTAGGTAATTCCAGAATAGAGACCAAAAACATAAAATATACTTGTCGGAAGTAAATAAATCTAGAAATACTAGTTCGTGTCATGCCAAAAAAATTAGAGAATACTATACTAGAAGGTGAATCATAATAATCATCAGATAATAAAAACTATCAGAGAATGTACTCGCCTGACGTCCTGAGAAACTGGCGATCCTAAGTGGTGTCGCAAGGACCTAATTTGAAAATTAAAATAAAATAGGGTTCTAAAGAGTTAAACAGATATAAAATAGCTAAAACAAGCTTCTAAGGTCGTTCTAGATCAAACGGGTCAAACTGGTGAAATCAGGGTCAAAAAGTCAACTCGGGGTCCAAAAAGTTAACTCAGGGTCAAATCTTGGTCAAAAGTTGACTTTGGCGGTCAACCGGGGCAACTACGGTCAACTCTAAGTCAAACTAGGGTTCTCCTAAAATTCTAGATCAAAACTAGGTCATTAAGCTAATAAACCCTCAAACACGCCTCCTTGAGATACCGGGATACCCTCGGTATCCGATACCTCAACCTACGCTATAAGCCCCGCCTATACCCTCTATAATATATACTAGCACGTATATATATATATATATATATATATATATAACCAACTCTAACCTCATTCCTAGGCTAAAACTCAATACCTTGCCCCGACGCTCAATACCTCGAGTATCTCAAGGTATTGAGATGCTCAAGCCTTATCCCTCACTAACATTAGCTAACTAACTAACTGTCTATATATCTACTTATATATACTACTATACGTAATATCAATATATGTATATATATATATATATATATATATATAACTTAGTTTACGCAATACCTCAATACCTTCGATACCCCTAATACCTCAATACCTTGGTATCTCAAGGTATTAAGTATTAAGATATCTTACCCTCTAACTCTAACTAACTAGCTATCTATCTATTTATATATACCTATATATATATATATATATATATATATATATATATATATATATATATATATATATATATATATATATATATATATATATATATATATATATATAATCTAGTACATAGGCTACCTTAATACCTTACCCCTAATACATCAATACCTTGGTATCTCAAGGTATTGAGATACCTTACCCTCTCTAACAATAACTAACTAGATAACTATCTATGCATATATATATATATATATATACCTAGCTATATATATCTAGGCAAAAAATATATATAAACATATATGTATATATACCTACATATCTATATAAATATCACACATACACATATACATATATCCATCTCATCTCGTATATATATATATATATATATATATATATATATATATATATATATATATATATATATATATAAGAAGGGGGGAGGGGGGTCAACTGCGCTGCGAATGCCGTAAACTGAAACGCGCTCACGCTGCTGCTGCAAACGCTACGATTGCTGTGCTGCGGCTACCCAAACTGCTGCTGATGCGTTGCGGCTACACAAACTGCTGTTGATGTGCTGCTGCACGTAGCTGCTGCTGATGCACGCAGCTGCTGCTGCGAGTGCTGATGCTGTAGATACTGCTCCCTACTGCAGCAGCTGCTCCTCTCACTCACTCTCTCTACCACTCGCTCTAGCACACTCACTCCACCTCACTATCTCACTCTCCCTACACACACACCAACACACACACATACCTCGACACACACTAACACACACACACACTTAGATACTTAGATATATACACAAACATGTATACATATATATGTATACACACACACAAACATATATATATATATATATATATATATACACACACACACACACACACTTATACATATATATAAATAGGTACACACACACACATATCTATATAAACACACATATGTATATATATATACACACACACTCATACATATATACAAACACACACACACACACACACACACACATATATACATACACACACACTCTGTAAACCCCCTGAATTTTCAAATTATTAAATCTTGGATTTTTCCCAATTTTCTGGAATTTTCTGTGAATTTTCGGTAATTAAAATCAGGGTTTTCAATTAATAAATGATTTTTAATTGTTAATAAATAATATTAAAATATCATGAAAATAATATTTTTGGGTGTAAAATGGAAAACTGGACTTAGGGTATTTTTCTGGATTTTCTGGGCCCCAGAACTATTTTTAAAATGCCTAAAAACAATTTTTACTAATTAATTAATTAAATTAAATGTTTATTATTATTATTATATTTTATTTATTATTTATTTTATTTTTTCTTTTTCTTTTCCGGCCCACGGCCCGTTGGGCCGCGGCCCGGCCCGTAACCCCAGCCCAGCCCCTTATCGGGTCGGGTCGGGTTCAACCGAACCCGACCCGCCGCAGCCCGACCCGCACGACTGTTCCCCGTCCCCCCCCCACGACGCCCGATTCCCCCGCCGGCCGCCGCGCGCAGCTCCGCGCGATCCGCTCGCCACGCCCCGCCACGCCTCGCCACGCCGCCGCATTCTCCGCCACCCCCTCCGCCTTCCACGGCCACCAGCTCCCCCCCTCTCTCCCCCTATTTATACCCCGAACCCGGCCGTCCCTTTCGACCACCCTCGCCCTAACCCTAGCCACCGCCTCCGCCACCACGCGCCGCAGCCGCCTCGCTCCTCGCCGTGACCCACCGACCGCCGACGACAGTTTTCCCCCTCTCTCCTCCCTCGGCGCCGCCGCCGTCGACGAACCGCAGCCGCAGCAGCAGCACACAGCAGCAGCCGCAGCCTCCGGCCGCCGCCCTGAGCCGCCGCCGTCGCCGCCAACCGACGCGCCGCCCCTCGGCGAGCCATCCCCGGCCCTCTCCGGCGTCTCTCCGGCCTCCCTCCGCCGTGTGCCGCCGAAACCCTAGCCCTAATCACTGTTCCTGTGTCGGACACAGGACACTGTGTCGGACACGACTCGGACACGTTTTCGACCCTGTTTTCGGGTCCCCTTCAGGTATGTGTAACTTTCGCCTCGTAGCTCCGTTTTCAATTCCGCAAATTGCGTTGTGAAGCCTGTATGACCCTCTCGGTGTCCGGACAAACTGTTCAGGGCATCGCGTCCTGTGGTGATCGCACACCGCGATCCAAAAACAGGAAAAACCAGACCCTGTTTCGCCCCGCTCGACGGGCGATTTTGTGATCGGCTCATCGGAATCCAAATCTGGAAGTTCCGTTGGGTTCGTATCAGCGTTCCTGACCTGTTGACACTAAGTTTGGTGAATTTGGAGACCGTTGACCCTGACACGTTTTTCGGTGCAAAGCGGGCCCACCGGCGGACCCCGTTTTGACCCGAAACTGCCGTTTTTGCCCTTGTCTCCAAATTGGACCCAAGGACAGGCGTTTCTAGCTATTTGACATCTTCTGAGCGTGATGGTAATGTCTATTTCAGCTTTTGGACTCATCTCTGGAAACTTCCCCTAGAACAATCAATCGGATCCAAACAAGAGGCAAGTACCTGCACTTCAAGTTAATCTTTATATTGTGATAATTAATTCCCTGCTCTACTAGTACCCTTGCTGATTACACGTAGTGTCAGAATACTGTATCTCATGTCTTGAATATTGGAATTCATGTCTTGTTTTTCGTGTCGGGAGGGAGAATACTGAAAGGCATGTAGTTTACCCTGACTCTTGCCGCTGTTGGTACACGACTGTCCATCAGACGGATCTCGATTTCCCGTGTTTAATAGCCGTCTATGACGGCCGGTTTAACCCTATAAACCCCTATATGCCAACTAGGTATTCTAAATACACAAGTTCACACACATAGTTTCTAGTCTTGTTATATTTCTTGCTGATTGTTGTAGTTTCATTCCTGTCTCATTTATTTCCTGCTTTTCTCATATTCCTGTTTACAGCATTAACTCTGAGATATTGATGTTCCTTTATGCAATTTTCTCCATATGATACTCAACTTAATTGTCATAAATGTTTAGTTTAATCTTGTCGTGCATTGTGTACTTTGCTCCTTTCCTGACTGGATCCGTTGTTTAGGCGATGATGAGGACCTTGCCCCTACTTATTATGGTCCCTATGAGGGTACAGATGACACCTATGAGGAGCCAGATCCTACCCGGGAGACCCCTGCTGCAGAGTAGCTAGCAGTAGCTATCCTTTAATTCTGTTCTTATCTTATTTAATCGGGTTTGTCCCCGATTTCATTCTAAATTTCTGTATTAAACATTTGAACCTGTTGTCACATTTATTTCAGTTGCAATCTTAAGTTTCCTTATTATCTTGCTTATGTTATTTGTGGATGAGCTAGTTTAGTTAAGGGTGGATTCGACCTAGACAGCGTACTACCGCCGATTCTGCGGCGTAGGCTGGACGTGCCCACGAACTCGTGCCCGAATATCCGGGTGCGGGTCGTGACACGTTTTTGTGGTGGCCCATGCAGGTCAACGACTAAATTGTTCGGTTTCAACTTAGGGACCGAACAGGCCTGCAATAAGATTGAGGATTTTTAGGAAAAGCTCATCCACTTGATTGAATCGTTCTTGATATTCATATCGGTTCCGAATCATTTTATTGACTTGCATCCTGCTTGATTTCTGTGCGCCTCTTATCGGTTATTTTGAATGCAGGAAATGGACCCACCAGCCAGCAACGAGGCTCACGCAGAAACACCACAAGCCGTCGTGGTTAACCAAGAAGAAAATGTAATGCCAGCCGTCCAATCATCACAAGGCAGTCAAGCAAGTCAGCCTGCCTCAAGAATCCACCAAGATGACGTTCCACCCTCGACGCAGCCTACTCCACCGATGCCTTCCCTCCCACCGGGACTGCCTATGGATGAACGGCAGATGTTCCGCATATTCTACGTAATGATGCAAGCCTATCAGAAGATTCAACAAGAAGCGCAGCAAAACCAAGCGGAGAACTTCGTCGACAAAATTAGCTCGGAGTCACGGAAGCCAAGCAGTTC
The DNA here is from genome assembly GCA_036927795.1 of Iris macrosiphon. Lineage (NCBI taxonomy): Eukaryota > Viridiplantae > Streptophyta > Magnoliopsida > Asparagales > Iridaceae > Iris > Iris macrosiphon. The sequence continues at coordinate 704,932 of JAYESA010000025.1, read as the reverse complement.
AAATGCAATTACCTTCGACGAGGACGTCCTTACTGCAGTACGACCTGTGGAGTGCACCACCAGGACCAAGTCCATCCAGAAGCGGCAGTATGCGTCAGCACCAGACCAAGCACAACAAGAAAGAGCTGCAAAGCGACCACAGAGGAATCCAACTCAAGGACAGAACCAACAAGCTGCTGCTTGTAACTTTTGCCAAAAACAAGGTCACATTTGGAAGGATTGTAGAAAGAGGCTAGGTGTCTGTCTATATTGTGGATCAGCAGAACATCGAGTGAAGGACTGTGCCGCTGCTCCAAGAACACGGACAAACTTACGCGATGACCGTGGAGAACGTGCAGACTCTTAGAGTCACTAATGCGCGTAAGTGATTTCTTTTAGCTGCCCTTCTAGTATTGTTTAGCCCGCGCCTATTGGTTCGTGACCTCAGCCCCAATCTAGTAATTTTGAACTTGCTAATAACCTGGTATGCCTTTATATTTAATAACTGTAGAGATGGTAGAGTCTTCTGTTATTTTGCTTATTATGGGAATTTAAAATTTTGTACCTCCTTTCATCATCATCTAGCGCACTTAATTTTGATGTACTTTGTTTATGCTGCTATTCTATAGCCTAGTTTTGCAAGCCTACTCTTTATCAGGCTTGTTCATGACACATGTATTATTGGACGCGTACACTAATACAAGTGTCTATTCAGAATCAGTGTATTACGGTCTGATCAACCTTAGTGCACTTTGATTCGCACTTCGCACGACTACCTTACGTGGATTGAGGTACGTAGTGATTAGTAGACAAATATACTTGACCTAGACATGCTGAGCATATCGTATCAGTTATATAACTGAACTAATACGAGCATGCGAATAAATGACTACCAGAATAGAATCTCAATCCATACCCGCCTGACAAACCCCATTAGAATTCTTTAAACGCCTTGATCCCTATACCTCTGTTCTACCACCACGCCCTTAAACTCTTTATTATTGATCCTCGTCTTCCCTTATTTCGGAAAGACAAAATCCTGTGTTTGGTATAAGTTGATTTGTAGTGCTAGATGTACCCCTCAGGCCGGTCAAATTGATGATAACCTCTATGACTAAGGGAATACCATAGGTGGTGTATTTTGTTGCAGACTTAAAAGATTCAAATGATTTATTAAGTTGGGACCTAGCTTTACTAGATGTACAGCCTTAGAGGATATGGGTAAAATTCTAAGTTGGGTAGCGACAGCAATCAAGTGAGATTGGACAGAGAGAACCCTGCTATAATTTTAAATTTCGAGGACGAAATTTTTGTAAGTTGGGTAGGTTGTAAACCCCCTGAATTTTCAAATTATTAAATCTTGGATTTTTCCCAATTTTCTGGAATTTTCTGTGAATTTTCTGTAATTAAAATCAGGGTTTTCAATTAATAAATGATTTTTAATTATTAATAAATAATATTAAAATATCATGAAAATAATATTTTTGGGTGTAAAATGGAAAACTGGACTTAGGGTATTTTTCTGGATTTTCTGGGCCCCAGAACTATTTTTAAAATGCCTAAAAACAATTTTTACTAATTAATTAATTAAATTAAATGTTTATTATTATTATTATATTTTATTTATTATTTATTTTATTTTTTCTTTTTCTTTTCCGGCCCACGGCCCGTTGGGCCGCGGCCCGGCCCGTAACCCCAGCCCAGCCCCTTATCGGGTCGGGTCGGGTTCAACCGAACCCGACCCGCCGCAGCCCGACCCGCACGACTGTTCCCCGTCCCCCCCCCACGACGCCCGATTCCCCCGCCGGCCGCCGCGCGCAGCTCCGCGCGATCCGCTCGCCACGCCCCGCCACGCCTCGCCACGCCGCCGCATTCTCCGCCACCCCCTCCGCCTTCCACGGCCACCAGCTCCCCCCCTCTCTCCCCCTATTTATACCCCGAACCCGGCCGTCCCCTTCGACCACCCTCGCCCTAACCCTAGCCACCGCCTCCGCCACCACGCGCCGCAGCCGCCTCGCTCCTCGCCGTGACCCACCGACCGCCGACGACAGTTTTCCCCCTCTCTCCTCCCTCGGCGCCGCCGCCATCGACGAACCGCAGCCGCAGCAGCAGCACACAGCAGCAGCCGCAGCCTCCGGCCGCCGCCCTGAGCCGCCGCCGTCGCCGCCAACCGACGCGCCGCCCCTCGGCGAGCCATCCCCGGCCCTCTCCGGCGTCTCTCCGGCCTCCCTCCGCCGTGTGCCGCCGAAACCCTAGCCCTAATCACTGTTCCTGTGTCGGACACAGGACACTGTGTCGGACACGACTCGGACACGTTTTCGACCCTGTTTTCGGGTCCCCTTCAGGTATGTGTAACTTTCGCCTCGTAGCTCCGTTTTCAATTCCGCAAATTGCGTTGTGAAGCCTGTATGACCCTCTCGGTGTCCGGACAAACTGTTCAGGGCATCGCGTCC